>VMOF01000035.1:33844779-33887941 GCA_011764245.1 Trialeurodes vaporariorum
CGGTTATTCTTAAGTCGCGAAGAAGGGCTGAAAGCAGTGAGCCGTGACGTCCGCTCTCGTCCCGAATTAATGTTTGAATCGCGCGGTGATGAAGCGGAGAGAACCAAGGACGTGAAAACACAAAATTTTCCTGTTCGTAAGAAATCAATAATACAGTTTTTTCCTCCCTCGTCAAACAATGCTGCAGCATTGTGTTGGGTTTTCACTGGTCTGAACTGAACTTAAAAACACCGCTGAACACAGCTAGTAGAAACTTTCAAAAAGCATAAAGTCGTAACTACCCGTTTAAAAATCGTCAATTCTCAATTCAGTGGGTGCGCTTGCGGTATTAACTTGCGGAGAGGCAAGTGGACACTCAATTCTGATGTTAAATGACGCGCAAATACTTATGAGACAGTTATAAAAACGTCTAAATCGCACTCCTCACATTGGAAACTTAGCTCAAAGTTCAAATGGACTACCCGTGTAAGTATGCACTTCGAACGTCTTGCACCCCAACCCAAACAAAAGCACATGACCTTCGAATGGAGACAACAAGACAGTTGCATTTGGCTGTTAAACGCAGTGAATTTAAAGGTTGAATCTTACAACTTTGAGGAACACGATGATTCCAACAGAAAAGTTCTATGGGTTGCGCAGTAAATGATGAAAGCAGCACTGAGTTGTCTCCGTTTTGGAAGTTATGTTCTCCTGTTTTGAGTAGTGCATACCCGTATATGATAAGCTTTCTCTGTGAGAAGTGAGTTATAGTCTTACTAATATGGTATCATTGTTATTTTCACAGCATTTCACATCAGATTTGGTAATCCATTTTCCAAAAGTTAAACCTTGCAAGACCTCCATTTCAAAGATATTTTAATTTCAGAGAAAGAGAAGAAGTAAGAGCAAAAATGTTTCATTGCCGTTGATCGCGGATAAACCAATATATATGAGGTTGGGGGGGGGGGGGGGGGGGATTGTCGAATGTCGGTGTCGCGTCGGTCAGGCAGGCGTCGCGAATAATCGAATTAGAGTGTAATGGAAGTTGGCGAAGGGAAACGAGTTTTAAAAGGGATTGCGGATTATCGTCAAAGCGTGGAGTCAAATTTTAAGATCCCATTTATAGCCCCTGACAAAATTTAACTAAGATAATAAAAGCCGCAGTCTAAGGTTTTATGAACCATTTCGCCATTTTCTTTCTCCTTTCGTTTTTTTCTTTTTTCGCTCCTTCTTCGGAATCACGTTCCACTTTTGTCATGGCGCGCAATGGATCGTATTATCGCATTTTCTGGACACATCGTTTTCAAGACAAAAAAAAATCGCAAGTTTATGAAAAATAAATGGCCAGTTGACTAAAAACTGAGATATGTAGCTTGAAATGAGTTTTTGGTGACAGCGCAGTCACCGCACACGCACCAGCGAGCGGATTGATCTTCGTCGATATTTGCGCTGTTACCGCAGATTTCACGATTTTATAATTGCATCAGTCACTGGAGGAATGACTCATTTAGTGGCGTCGAGGGCATTTTGGCAGCGCTATATTTTGTCTATTTAAATCTATGCGTATAGACCTGTTTAGTGTGAAGTCACGAAAAAAATTGGTTCCAAACAAATGCTCCACCTCACTCGCTCTCGTGTTGTGCTAGAAAAAAAACAAGATCTCCCAGATTTTATTACACCATTGGATTCCACGTACCTTAAAAAATGAGCACGCTCCAACAAAATGTTTGAAACATCGCGCATTAATGTACAATCACAGTTATATCGAAGGGAAGAAAGCCCTATGTTTTGTCCTTGTCACACTCACAGTTTCTTAAGGGCACAAATTCTAGGATATAGGCTCATCGGCACCATCACACCATGAGTTATACCTCGTACGAAGAGAGGTTAGGATGATTGAGTGTCATGGCAGTGATACTCCTATAAGAGACCGTGAGTAAGACAAGGACAAAACATAGAATATCTTTCGGTATAACTGTGATTGTAAATTCGCGTGTGATCTTTTAGGAATTATGTTAGAGTGATCAGATACTTTAAGGTACGTGGAATCTAATGGTGCAATAAAATTTGAGAAAACTTGTGGTTAACTAGCATGAATTTGCGTTCGAAAATTTGGATCTGATTTCTTATGGGTAGATCCTTGGGAGTGAGCTAAATGGAGCATTTGTTTGGAACCAATTTTGATCGTGACGTCTTCACTAAACAAGGATTGGGCTGCGTACCTATAATAGTTCGACCTTTTCATGCGTTCATTAAGACAAAATGCGCAAAGCGTTGCTAGATTGCAAGCGACGCCAAGACACTGGACCTATTAGTGCTGACCACTCTAGAAAAGGCACAATCTCCTCTCACCTATAGAAGAACGTGACATGACGCAACTCTCGATACATGTTTTGGGCACTTTCGGGGGAAAAATTAAAAATCTTAGGCATTATAATTGCAGGACCGGTGCGGTCAGTAGCGGACGCAGGAATTTGTCTATCTCTCTCTTGCCCAATTAGAACACGTGTGTTAGAAAAGGACAGAGACAGGGGCTAGAACGTGACTTCAGCCCCTATTTCTTTCCTTTTCCAGCTCATACATTCAAACGGGAGAAGAGAAAGAAAGAACAATTTCTGCGTACGCTACTGGGTGCGGTCATATAGATGGGTGCCATCTATATGAATACTAGGGTATAATATCTAGAGGTTCGTTGCCTTCATGATACGCGCAGACTTCCCCAATTCTATGAAGTAAAATAGTTAAGCACCAAGGGTAGTTGGAGGCTTACATTTTGTGAACAATGCGGTCCTTCGCAGTGTTGAAGGTTCTCTTTGAAAAGTCCGAAAATAGGCAAGTCTACTCTCCGTTGAATCGAATCATCCTAAGCTCTATTTTCTCGGTTTACAATTTTTATACATATACATATATATTGTATAAATAAATACATCGTGTATTCCAGTTCACTCAAAAAAAATGCAGCAAGATAGGTAGACAAATTCCGAAAACGACGATTTTATAGCGGGATTCGTATTGCGTAGAAGGCGCCATCGTAAAAGCATCGCGACGAAGACGTTGGCACAATTCGACCTCCAACGTTGCAAGGTTTTTTTAAAGCAAAATCCTTCTATGAACACATAAATAGGGTTAGGTCAAATCGTGGGTGCCAAAGTTCTATGAGTTGTGTTCCGTTTTATTATCCTATTATTTCCCAGCTAAATCAGAAATCTCTGTTATGTTTAAAATTTTAAATTAACGTCAAGCATGTGGTTTTCTGGCGTTCAGCTATATAAACAATAACGGACCGCTCATTGAACCCTTTGAAGACCAATTTAATAAATAAATACACCGTGCTCCTTCAAATCAAGCGGGTAGCTAAATATGCCTACTTTGCGGTACTTGTTTTTGCTTACATTACGGAATGAAGGCGCTTAACGATTTGTTATTTTGCAAATTTCCTCAATTCATCGATCTTTTATGATCAAAGTAATGGGCTGAAAGTGCGTGAAATTTTTAAAGTAAACGTATATGTGCGGGTATTTAAAAGGCTCTGAATTGTTAAAAATATCAGCTTCTACAAATAAGGAAAAAGGTCCGAATGGCCGTGATAGAATGACCTATCGACTCTTAAGAGATATGTAATTTCAACTATTAATTAAAATGACCATTTGTTATTATATATTATTTGTAATTTTTAAATTTGTTGAAAGCAACGCTAAGATAAATATGCATTCGTTAGTGGTAACTTCGAACGTTTCAATGACAGTTTTCGGCGTCAGCGAAATGGAGTGGTTATCGTGGCACTTCGATGACGTATTTCAGTTCTATCAACACTGTTCCAGTTACAGTACTAATGAGATTATGCCCTTTTCAATTTTTGAAACCACATTATAGTTTGACCTCAGCCTGCTATGCGGCGCGTTCATCGCAATTTTCATGAATAATACTAAAACTAGTTTGAAGTATCACACGATTTTTTTTTTTAAATCTGAGAAGGCAAAAGCGTTTGTACTACATTCCAATAAAGCAACATTTTATTCAAACATTGATGAAATTAAGTTCCCGATTGCTCAATGCTCAGCCTACTTTAAATATCCAACTGAAGTTTTCAATCGGAGGGGGCATGTGGGCTGCAAAGCTAGCAACACTGCATACTCTGCTCCGATAGGTAGCGCGCTAACTTGTAAACATTTTATTCTTATCTTGACGATCTTTTACCCCCGCAAACATTTAATGGCGCTCGCAAAAGCTGAGGGTTGAGCTGTGAGACGCTTTTCGATGCATACTTACTCCTTCCTCCGACGACATCCACGATTCCACGATCAAACAGTGAGAATCATAATATCATTTTGCTGTCTCATCTTTGTTCCTAATGCAACGGGTTTCTTTCTTCGCACAGAGATAAAGTGTTTATTTGCTCTTTGGAAAAATCATAGTTTCATGGTAATTTGGTGCCGTGCAGGGCTGCCGTTGTGCGTATAATCAATGCTATTTTTCAATTCACCAATGATTCCACCGGTTGAGAAAAGATTACACAGTTCAGTTCAGTTTATGACTGTATAAACTAAAATACTCGCATCTATAATCTTTTCTCAACCGGTGGAGTTGTCGATGACTTTAAAAAACTTGCGGATATTTTAATTAATCAACAGAGTTTCCACCGATTAAGGAAAGATTACAGATGAGAGTATGTTTGTGCATTACAGTCATACACTGAACTGAACTGCGTAATCTTTTCTCAACCGGTGGAATCATCGGTGAATTGAAAAATAGCATTGATTATACGCAAAACGGCAGTCCTGGTGCCGTGTCAATTTATGTACTTACACGGAAAAAAATTGGTGAAAATAACCATACGGATACCTGATTTTGGCACCTGCTAGATGTTATGGTAAACTTGACCAGAAGTATGGTACATTTACCGATACTTTGAATAAATTCGACATGCAATCGGGTAACATCACCTAGTACCTAGTCAAAACATAGTATACTTCTGGTTAACATGACCATAACATCTAGCAGGTGCCAAAATCAGGTATCCGTATGAATATATTCTCACTATATACTCTGTTCACGATAAGAGGGCGGGTGAGAATTCAGGTAGTAATGCACTATTTAGCAACAGTGCGGCTATACCGGCTACTCCAACCCTTCGCAGTGGCCGTTGTTCTTCCGACTTCTCTCTTGGCACGGAGGATTTCCAAGAACCGACAGACTCAAAAATTTACACACGTCCATTAAAAATTGCGAACTGTCAATAATACGAAAAAACGAACGAAATTTTCGCCCTAAAGGGCCGAAACTCGGCAAAAATAGTCGAGTTTGAATACTGATGACTTTCATAAATTCGATAGTACACGAAATATCCTGAATTTAATTCGAACTGAAAAATACGAATTTCTGTGAGTTATTAATATTAAAACTCGACTATTTTCGCTGAGTTTTGGCCCTTTAGGGCGAAAATTTCGTCCGTTTTTTCGTATTATTGACCGTTTGCAATTTTTACTGGACGGTTGTAAATTTTAGTCTGTCGGTTCTTGGAAATCCTCCGTGCCAAGAGAGAGTTCGGGAGAACAACGGCCACTGCGAAGGGTTGGAGTAGCCAGCATAGCCGCACTGTTGCTAAATAGTGTGTTACTACCTGAATTCTCACCCGCCTTCTTATCGTGATGAGAGTGTAGTTTTTTTTTTTTTTTTCCGTGTACATAATAAAGCATCTATTTTCGTGGAAGTGGGGTTCTCTCAGGACAAGTACAATTTTGCTATCTTTGTTCTTTGATCGAAATGTCAGTTTTTGTGGTATTCCAACGCGGTGTGAGTTTTGTTTTTGAACCTACGAGGTATAGCAATAGAGAGGCTGATACATGTTATAAGGTTTATCACAAAGTGAGGCGGCATGGGCGATCTGATTCTGGTTTTTTTCAGTGGCGTAGCGTGACTTTCGGCAACGTTGCAATTGGTCCATTTAAACCCATGAAAAAGATCGAACTCTTGGGTGTTCGGTGAACACCTTCGCATTCGACCGTTTACGAGGGCTTGAATAGAAACGATACAACGTTGCCAAATCGCAAGCTACGCCACTGGTTTTTTTGCCTCATATTTTTTTAACTTTAAATCAAAATTTTTAATTAATCCAGTGGAAATAAATTGGTTTTAAACGAAAGTCCGAGTGTTGTAGAGTGGCTATCTGGAAGCAGAGAGCCAAGACAATTTCTCAAGAGGCCGATCTTTGAAATCAGTGGATAAAACTGTTAGACTAGATAAATGAAGGGCTGCTACTGCGGCCCGATCTTTGAAATCATTAGACAAAGCTGGTAGACTGGATAAATGAAGCGCTGCTATTGGCCCCTTTAAAAGGTTTATCGAAAATGAGAGACCTATAACCAATTATCCCTCCGCTGCATTCGATAAGCTATCGGGGTGTTTCAAGCGGGCCAATAGCAGCGCCTCATTTATTCAGTCTACCAGCTTTGTCTAATGATTTCAAAGATCGGGCCGTTTCAAAGATCCCTTTAAAGTTTTTATCGATTAATATACTACAGTAACCATGTATCCCTCCGGTACATTCAATAAGCTATCGGGTTTTATCGGCTTGTTTCAAGCAGCCGATAGTATATCGAATGTAGCGGAGATATACTTGGTTACAGAGGTATATTTTTCGATAAACCCTTTAGAGGGACCAATAGCAGCCCTTCATTTATCCAGTCTACCAGCCTTATCTAATGATTTCAAAGATCGGCCTGCAGGTGAGACAATTTCGCTTGTTTCTATCAATGAGCTATAACTATAAAGTGGCACATCAAAGAACTTTCCGCTGGTTCACTGTTGTCACCTATAGGGCGCCGCACAGTGTTTTGAATCCAGCGCGGCGCGGACATTGGGCCAAAAATCGAAGTCGTTTTTTTAGAGTCAAAACATGACTAAATCTTCAGTTTAGTATCCTGTGCACCCCATTTCATCATAATTTTGACTTATAATTCGTTTTTTGATACTTTTTTAAACGCTCAAAATATCACTTTCGGCAGGTTCCGATTTTTTCTTAAACCATGCTCCGAATGTATGGGTGTTTTCTTTGTTCATATTCAAAATTTTGTAAAAATGAAATACACCATTTTATTCAGCGTACTTTCAGCTTTAAAATAAGCTATATGAAGTTAAACTTTTCTACTTTTACGACCTTGATAAGCTTGTTTAAAGAGTTGAGGAAAAATTTACGGTTTTTCAACTTTAGGCAGAGCTATAAAAAAAGCCTTAAATTGCCTTAAGAAACGGCTTTCAGGGAGTGATAGAGTAACATCTAGAGAACAACATATCCAAAAAATTTGGCTGCCACTTTTTGCGACTCTTGGAGAAATCGCAATTTTTGTAAGTCGACCTCCGTAAAATTAACTACGTTTTTCTCTCGCCGCGCAAGCAACTGTCTCACGTCTAGGCCGAGCGGCAGAAGCTGCTTATGTGTTGGACGCGCACAGGATCTCATTATTCATTCTGGCTGGTTGTGTGGCTAACGTTTTTGCCTTGCACGCATTAAACCGGGGTTCGAATCCCAACATCTGTCATTTTTTTTTCCGGCTTGCTCACATGTTTTGTTTAAATTCCGCTTTTCCCTTCCATCGTAAATACTTTTTTCCACTATTTTCATTGCCTACAGATGATGGCAACTTTTCATAATAGAAATATAAACGTAGTAAAAACCTAAATTTTCGAATTTTCAAATTATTCTTGATGAGGCATTTAATGTTCCAAATTTTATCTCATTTTCACTGACCTGAGCTCATTACAAGCGCTTTTGCAGAGCTATTACTGATAGAAAGAGTCTGGTCTGGGGGAGGGAGGGGGCTTTATTTCGTGCGTTTATAATGGAAGAAATTAGAAAACCTTCATTCTCGGATCTGTACAATCATAAGTGTCGCAGTCGCGCGTAGCGTGCTATTTGGCAACATTGCAGTTTGTCCATTTAAACTCATTAAAAGATCGAAGTTTTGAGTATTCGGCGAACGCCTTTGCATTCGACCTTTTACATGGGTTTAAGTGGACAAAATAAAACGTTGCCAATTTGCACGCTACGCCAATGAAGTGTAGCCGATGTCAAAGTCATCGATAAATCCGATCGATTACTGACAAAGAGAACATCAATATTACTCGATGCTTATTGTTCTTTGCTATTCCGGAACTTGTCTCTACATCCGACCGTTTCGTAGGTCAATGACCGCGCCACAGATCGCCTTATCAATTTTGCACCTCGTTGATCGATCTGTAGAATCTTATCTGAAAGCTGCGGTGTCTGCTGATTCCATGATTAGCTATTAGGACTATTATTGTTTGTGATTTTTGCCAGGTATTATTCTTTATTCATTATCATTCAAAATAAAATATTCATAAAATAAGTAAGTTGAAACTTACTAAAAAAAAAAAAAAAAAAAAAAAAAAAAAATCTTGAAAACTGACCATTTTGCGGCGGTAGAGCATTAATTCTGTGTTTCCCATGGTCAACCATAGAAAATAAGATAAATTTGTACGTTGTCATTGCCATATATGACATTTTCCCCGCTTTCTTTCACCTTTTTAATTTTTGTCCAGGATTTACTTAAAAAATACCCACTGTGCGACAATTTCGACCCTTCCTATGAATTTCTCGTACCCAACTACGTAGGGTGGCAAGGGTTTGATTATATTTTTAAGCGCTATAGTAGAGTTATAAGCCAATGTCCGCCGGTCCTCCTTTTCAAAACACTGTGCGCCGCCATCTTGCCGTAAAAATCGATTTTTAGGTTAAATTTTGTAGGTCGTTTCCGGTCGTTCCGTAAACAAACTCGGGCATCGAAGGAAACGACCTACAAGATTTAACCTCAAACCTTGGAATCCGCCGTCCAAATTCCGCTTTTTCCCGGGATTCTTTCTACCCTGTGTGGCACAAGGTGGTCCAGCCCGCTGATGCCACTCTAAAGTTATAGATTATTGGTTTCTGTCACGTGTCAGTTTCTTTATTGTGCAAATCCTTGCAAAAGAAACAGTCATGTCGATTTCTGTGTCCAGATATAGCCACACTAAAACAAGTGCACTTTCATTTAAAACCAATGTCAATTGTATATGTCACATTATTACTTATTTTTTTAAGGTTAAAATTTAAGGCAAACAAACTGAGGCTGCGTGAAAATCGTCCGTCCATATACGGAGAAAAATAATCAGTGGACAAGACTCGGCACATGGCGGCATCTACTATACTGTCAACCTAAAAACAGGCACAACAATAACTCAACTGGTTGCAACGTTCTCAATATAGTAAATGTCAATATCTAGTCGAGTTGCAGCTTCTCCGCCACGAGGTTGCGCTCGCAAGCCAGTGAAGTGAACCCCTATAGTTATTCCCCGCTTGACCTTGAGTCATACTCGACAGTCTATCAAACGCAGCAATCGAGTATAGTAACTGCCACTAGTTCGATCTAGTTCCATGCTCTTTGCTCGATAGTCTAGAAAATACAAATAACCTAGTATATATTTCCGTTACGTTTAAATAGAGCAATGGAGCATCATACTCTTTATAGTTAAATTGATTAATGAATTATAATGATGTCATAAGTTAATAAAATAATACTTGAAGAAATTGTTGAAGTTATCATTGCTTGACAAAAAGAGACAACTATTACTAACTCTCTATCTTAACTTCTGTCTTAACTATCTATCTTAACTTCTATTTTCAATGTGAAATATATAAAAGTTTTCAAATCTTATAAACGCACCGATATAGCTTATTTACTGTCAGAATTTAAATTACTGATAGTACATTTTTTACGAACGTGCAGTATTTGCGACCTAAGTTGAGCTGTATCGTGTTTACAAAACCGGATAAAATCATTCAAAGTAATCAATAAATACCTTATATTTTCACTATTACGAGGTCGCAATATCATAAGTGGCGGTAGCCACCAGGCCAAGTCCAAAACCCCCGAGCAAGAAGGTGGCGTCCGCGGACACTTATTATACACCGATCAGTTCGTTTTTGTCGATTTAAGCGTTATATGATCTGTTGCCTAGGATTCCAAGAAAACCGCTCATTAAAACCCCATAACACCTGGTACTGTTCGATTCGTCTTGGGGTGTACATGTGCCGCTCACTAATTAGATTTTCAATCGGATGAGTAACAACGGAGATATTTCCAAAAAACATCGATTTATTCGCGTTTTTTTTGCCTCTTGCCGATTCACTTTTGCGTTTCGCACCCTCGTTTTTGCGCACAGATAGCGGAATAACGGTAGATGAAACCCCCATATAACCTGGTATAGAAAGATTCGTTAGGCTTTTCTGAAGGTTTTAGGCCAGGTCTCGTTGAATTTTGAGCAATATCAAGGAAGATAGCTTTAATTGAAATTAGCGTAAATTCAGAATTTTTGCGTTTCGGCCGCTCGTTTTTTGCGCTCAGATTGCGGAATAACGGTAGATGAAACCCCCATATAACCTGGTATAGAAAGATTCGTTAGGCTTTTCTGAAGGTTTTAGGCCAGGTCTCGTTGAATTTTGAGCAATATCAAGGAAGATAGCTTTAATTGAAATTAGCGTAAATTCAGAATTTTTGCGTTTCGGCCGCTCGTTTTTTGCGCTCAGATTGCGGAATAACGGTAGATGAAACCCCCATATAACCTGGTATAGAAAGATTCGTTATGCTTTTCTGAAGGTTTTAGGCCAGGTCTCATTGAATTTCGAACTGTATTAAGGGAGATATCAATGATTGAAATTAGCGTAAAATCGCCATTTCTCCACATACCGCTATGGTGGAACGGAGGAGCATCGTCGCGAGGACGAATGAAAGATTGGAAGAGAGCGAAGAATTGCGAGCTGCGCAGCAAATGTGCGCGTCGCGACCAACGAACTAGAATGACTAGAATGGCCGACACAGCGCTTTTACACGGGGAAGCTTGAAGCCTCCGACCTAACCTCACTTTCCGGGCTAGAAGGGCAAAACATTGGATTCTTCATAAGACCCTGTGCTAGAAGGGCGAAAGTTTTCGGTTGTTTTTAGCTCGTAAAAATCGAAGTTTTGAAAGCGGGTCAACTTTTTGTGAAGTAGGAAGGTCGGTTACCGTGCAATTGCAGGAAAACACCGGTTTTTTCTAATTTTTTCTAGTTTTAATGAAGTTTACAAGTGAGTATTGTCACCCCAGCCGGTACTGGCATTGGCATCTAAACAGTGTCTCAATTGCGTGATTTCTGATCTTTCTGCGAGCTTTTCTTGTTAGAAATGATCCTTCCTTCATTCCCCAGTGTTATTAAAGCCATTGTTTGATATTTGAGAGTGCTAAATGCTTTAAAAGTTTCATCGCGTTCTACTGAAGTCTTACCTGACTGGTGCAGGCACTGACTGGATTCTAAGCTGTTACTGGGATATTCAACCAGTTCTGTGTCAGAATTTCTAGCATGATTATAGTGAGAGATATTTAAAGCCACTCTTCTGTGTAGTTTGAATCATCTCAAAGTCTTAATGCCCTTGATTGACATCGGAACTCGGAAGATAGGTTGCGGAATTGGTCCCTCCGTCTCTTGTGCGCACAGTTACTTCCAGGCAGTAAACAAAACCAACTTATCTCTTTTAGTTAAGTGTACCAACTGATGTAAGTTCAAATTTTGAGTCTGATTTACTGTAAGTGGTAATCTTTATGCCAAGATTATCATTTGCGCAACTCAGTCCGAAGTTAATTCATCGATGGAACTCAGATCAGCGGCAACTTTTTTTGGATTACTTTTACCAATCTTTTACTGCAGGTATGCTCTTTGAAGTGAAATTTTATTTTCATCTGTATTCTTAGCACTTCTTATTTCCTTGCTCCAATCTACTTTCACTACCTTTTGTTCCGTTTGTGAGCTATGTTCACGGAAAAAGGTATCAATTTGAACCGGAAGGGGTGGTCACAAATCATCGTTTCATAATGGACTCAGGTTAACTGTAGTTATCTGGTGCTGATCGGTCTCTGAGAGCTGTTGATGATTGAAACAATAATATATAGATGATTAAGAACCGATCGGAATCCTACACATTTAGTATGAATTTACTCATAGTGTTATGAACACTTGGTACCATGGATTTCAGCTTCTTAGCTGAATTTTTTCATTTTCAGGGCCACCAAACCGACACCATTTTTTACTGCACAGAAGTTAGGTTACCAGGTCTTGCCCAATAACTTGATGTGTACATTCGTTTTTCCTTCCAAAATTTTGAAATACTGTTACCTCTGTAGAGGTTGTTTCACGAAAGTTGGCCGAAAACAGATTGGTTTGTTTACTGCGCAGAAATGATTTTGCGTTTTTGAGCATGTGCAGGAATGCGAACACGTCTTTGCGCAGTAAGCCGCATGATTTGTCATCTGCCTTCTTTTGTGAAACGAGCTCTACCTACGCTCACTATATATTTTTATTGAGGGGAGAATCTTTTGACCTCAAGAAATCCATGCTATGTTCTTAAGCAAAGATAGGAAAGGGTTCCTTCTCCTAAAGCAACAAGTAATCAAGCCTCAAACAAAAACACTGCATGTGATGCAGTGTGCTCCTTCCGCTGATTTTCTTCACAAAAAGATTATGGAACTCAACATTTTCTTCACTGCGGGTAGCCATAACAGTTCAAGAGTTCCACTGAATCGGAATGAACAAACTAATCAGTTTTAATAGTTTGTCCGCAGAGTTGGTCACTATTATAAGCACCGGTCGCCGCACAGGCCCAGTCAGAAAACATCAGACCGTAGACCATTCAAGAATAACCGCACCAGTAGCTCATTCCATCAGTTTTCATGAATAAACAAATTTCCGTATCATACAATGATTCGTACAATTACAGTAGTGGTTCTGTGAAAAACAAAAAAGAAATAAAATTTCACCTTAAAGAGCATACCTGCAGTAAAAGATTGGTAAAAGTAATCCAAAAAAAGTTGCCGCTGATCTGAGTTCCATCGATGAATTAACTTCGGACTGAGTTGCGCAAATGATAATCTTGGCATAAAGATTACCACTTACAGTAAATCAGACTCAAAATTTGAACTTACATCAGTTGGTACACTTAACTAAAAGAGATAAGTTGGTTTTGTTTACTGCCTGGAAGTAACTGTGCGCACAAGAGACGGAGGGACCAATTCCGCAACCTATCTTCCGAGTTCCGATGTCAATCAAGGGCATTAAGACTTTGAGATGATTCAAACTACACAGAAGAGTGGCTTTAAATATCTCTCACTATAATCATGCTAGAAATTCTGACACAGAACTGGTTGAATATCCCAGTAACAGCTTATAGAATCCAGTCAGTGCCTGCACCAGTCAGGTAAGACTTCAGTAGAACGCGATGAAACTTTTAAAGCATTTAGCACTCTCAAATATCAAACAATGGCTTTAATAACACTGGGGAATGAAGGAAGGATCATTTCTAACAAGAAAAGCTCGCAGAAAGATCAGAAATCACGCAATTGAGACACTGTTTAGATGCCAATGCCAGTAACGACTGGGGTGACAACACTCACTTGTAAACTTCATTAAAACTAGAAAAAATTAGAAAAAACCGGTGTTTTCCTGCAATTGCACGGTAACCGACCTTCTTACTTCACAAAAAGTTGACCCGCTTTCAAAATTCGATTTTTACGAGCTAAAAACAACCGAAAACTTTCGCCCTTCTAGCACAGGGTCTTATGAAGAATCCAATGTTTTGCCCTTCTAGCCCGGAAAGTGAGGTTAGGTCGGAGGCTTCAACGAAACTCCATGTCGGCCATTCTAGTCATTCTAGTTCGTTGGTCGCGACTCGTGAAGTGAACCTGAACCGAGTGAGTGAACGCGTGATCTGTTTCGTTGTTGTTCGTTTTATTATGTGGTTTTCAATCAACATTATTATATTATATGGATTGTCTGTATATAAAATTCCTTCTATTTTGAATACTCTTCGATCGATTAGTTTATTCCTTAGTTCTTATTTTCTCGGCAAATCTTGGCAGATCAGAGGGCAACAGCACAATTTGACATTTGAGGTTATTCACGCAGTTCTGTTTCATAATTTAAAAATATTATTGTTCAATCGTGGTTCAATACTTTAATGAAAGTGCAGTGATGTTTGTTAAAAATCCGCTCTTTGTTAGCATGCCATCTCCGGGTAACTTTCTTGGAAGCCTCTGAAGTTTCCAAAGTGTATTTTCAAAGAATTGGTATTATTGTTGTCTTGTGCTGTGCTTGTGCGCTTGTATAGCTTGTCCCAGAAAAGATTGGATTTGACACTTCTATGGTTTTCATGAAAACATCAGCTTCTTACGGCTCCTAACCAATCAGGTTGCTCTATCTGAGGATGGAAGCTGATGTTTTCATTTAAAGCTACAGTTGTCAAGTCCAATCATTCTTGGGGCAACCTATAGAAGTGTTGACAAATGCTGTCCATACGATTATATATGATTTTATCTGTCGCTTCTGTTAGCAATGTATATTCTGAGATCAGGCAACTCCAATGAGCTCCTAGTCTTAGAATCCCTATTATTAGCAGATTGCTGTTTCTACATTGATCATCAATTCCTTCAAAGAGATTGCAAGAAGTGCTAGTTTGCTCACTGTTACAAATCAATCAAGTGTTAAACAAGTAAGTCTCTTTTCCACCTCCAACCCTTCTCTAACTCTCTTAGTGTCAAATAAAGGATACTATATAGTTCTTACAGAAGAGCTCACATTATCTGAGTATATACTGGGTTCTGACAAGTAGCGTTGCTCGCTATACTGAAGAACACGGAGACAAACTTATTTGTTGACAACGGGTCAAAACCTGTTTCGACGCATTAGCGGATATAGGGGGGGAAGAGGGCGGTCGCCATTCCCCCCTTCGTTCGGCCCAAAAAATTAGGGGAAAAGGAAGGGGAAAACAATTAGGAAAAAAAGGAAAAGGAGGTCTCCAGGGGGTGAAAATCTCAGGTTAGCCCCCCCGTTCGCTACGGCTGGATCCACCAATGTGCTGACCAGCTGCAAAACAATGCCCGTTGAAGCAATTTTGCAGGCTACTTGCCACATTGCTACTTTCCAGAACACCTCTCTCATAATATGTGAGCTCTTGTGATGGTGTTAGTCAAGACCTGTGATAATTTTTTGTAGAAGATTAGAATTTTGGAAGCACTCTGATGGGAGATACTGTATATGTTAGGAACCAGAGCTGTTGCGTGCACTTTGGCAACAACGTAATACATCCATTTAAACCCTCGTAAAGGGTCAAACTTTTGAGGATGCACAGTGCACTCCCTCGAGTCAGTACTTTACATTAGTTGGAATGGATGGAATACAGTGTTGCCAGATTTTTACTGTTCTTGTTGCACAAACCAGTTCTTGTAAAACCTGATGAGCTGTACCGTCACAACTCAAACGTTATTTTGCAATTTTACTTGAGTGTGTCTTTAAAACTGGGAGACCCAAGAGGAAGACCGTATTGAAATCTTTGGTTTAAGCTCACCAATGACTTCCGAATAACAATTATAACCACTAGTAAAGAATGATTAAATACATAGACTCGAGCTCTATTCCTTGGCGTAAAGACATCCGTGTTCTCAGCTCGCTGAGTACTATGTAACTTACATTTTTTTAATTTTTAAAATCACGCATTACTGATCCTTGATCTTTTCAGGGTACCAAAAACAATTTAAACTTTAAGCTCTATACCTGCTGAATTTCAAATATTGTTGCTTTAATAATATTAATAGTGCAAAACTATTATTAGTAAAGTATCAGAAACAGTTTAGTATTTTGAAATTCTTAAAGGGAATTTTTTCCTCGTGTAGAATTGACTTAGCTTTTCATCAGTGACATTCAAATTAAAAGGTTAGGTAAAGCTTAAAGAAGAAAATCATTGCAACTTAGCTTTTTTTCCTACTATTGCTTGTAATAAGAAAAATAAAATGAAAAGAGGGGGGAGAGATTGCGCTTGCTATTTCATTCTGCTCTATTGATGTGCCTTATGATGGACTCAACTTTATTATAATCATTGCTTTAGAAACACATCTTTGTCAAAATATCTCTTTATGACTGACCCACCTAAACCTCAACCCCTTAACATAGGAATAAATCGCAAAACCGGCCTGATATCTTTGACCAAAACTATCAGTAAACCTCAAGTAAACTCGTGGCGGCCAAGGTCCAAAAATTTCTCCAAACCTCTCCCTTTTACTACCTTCCTCTTTCCTACCTCAATCTCCTCTCTTTAAAAACTTTTCTTTCAAAATCTGTTATTTTAACCTTACCTGAGAGATGCATGATTGTGCGTGAGGTCTCTCAGATTCAACTTACAAACTAGCTGATATCAAAGCGACCAAGTCCCCTCCCCTCCCCTCTTCCCACCCTTTCTACTCCTGTGTTTCTTCTAGCCCCCTACCCCTTCAGATTTCAGCCTGAGATTTTATCTCTGATCTTCATTATTCAGAATAATTATTACAGTCTGTTGGCTGCGCTCAACGCAAACCATTGCATAACTCATAAATTGCAGGTGCATGAAAGTGCAAAGGATTTAATGCCCAAAGGCGCTGATATCCGAAGAACCAAGTCTAATTTTTGTACCTACCGCACCTTTCTTCTGCTTCCTCTTCTGCTTCATCCTCTTGCTATAGTTCACCCACCAAAAAAAAAAAAAAATGATAAAAAAAATAGAAAAAAACTTGGCGTTGACCTGCAAAAGCTGATATGCGGTGTTAGTACACTCTATGTTGGCAGGTAACGCCAAGTTTTTTTCTATTTTTTTATCATTTTTTTTTTTTTGGTGGGTGAACTATAGCAAGAGGATGAAGCAGAAGAGGAAGCAGAAGAAAGGTGCGGTAGGTACAAAAAATTAGACTTGGTTCTTCGGATATCAGCGCCTTTGGGCATTAAATCCTTTGCACTTTCATGCACCTGCAATTTATGAGTTATGCAATGGTTTGCGTTGAGCGCAGCCAACAGACTGTAATAATTATTCTGAATAATGAAGATCAGAGATAAAATCTCAGGCTGAAATCTGAAGGGGTAGGGGGCTAGAAGAAACACAGGAGTAGAAAGGGTGGGAAGAGGGGAGGGGAGGGGACTTGGTCGCTTTGATATCAGCTAGTTTGTAAGTTGAATCTGAGAGACCTCACGCACAATCATGCATCTCTCAGGTAAGGTTAAAATAACAGATTTTGAAAGAAAAGTTTTTAAAGAGAGGATATTGAGGTAGGAAAGAGGAAGGTAGTAAAAGGGAGAGGTTTGGAGAAATTTTTGGACCTTGGCCGCCACGAGTTTACTTGAGGTTTACTGATAGTTTTGGTCAAATGTTGTATTCATGAAACATTGGTGAAAATGGCGTTGCTATTATTTTGAGTTGGTTTCACAAAAGACATTCCTTCAGAGGACTATCTTTTGATGGAATCAATCTCAAAATTGACTCGTTTCATTGCGTTTGGGCTATTCAATAGGTTTTAAAAAAATGAGAAACTTTGAATTCTTATGTGTAGATAGTATCAATTTGCCACTTCACTTTCATTCGTCACTTTATTCTAGCACAGCAATGAAAAACAACCATGATAGGTGGAGAAAACACAAAATTGCAGCGAAAGAAAAGGGAAAATTACTAGTGCCGATGGAAATTCACTCATTTAACCGAAAAAATACACAACAGATAAACAGAATTTCACTGAACATAAATTCAACTAATGCCGATGGAAATTCACTCATTGAACCTAAAAAATACTCAACAGATAAACAGAATTTCACTGACATAAATCGAAACTGAAATGCATATTATTGAATAAAACTTGTTACTTTATATCAGAAAAAAATACGAACAGCACTTCGGTTCAGTTAAAACGTCTCACACTATATTCATCCCATGCAAAGAGAAGGGACAAAACCAGGGGTAGGAAACTCTTACGGGCCGATCTTTGACCAAGTTGTTTTCACTTGTGTGCACCGATCGCTATTGTCGCCTAGCAAAGATTACTGTCAGTACGCAGCGCAGAATCTTTTTAAAGAGCGCACGTGCTTCGTATGCTGGGCAACCTGTCGTGCTGCTTCCCCGCCCGCCATTGCTGCATTCGTGTATTGACTGTAATTGCTAATTGCATCTCATTACACGAATTCCTACGTTAAATCGGGTGAACGACCGCGGTGAAGTTATTGTGCCATTTTCTCGTTATTTAAAACAGTTCTTTTCAGAACTAAACTTTGTTGTTTTGTTTTAAAACAGTTCTTTTCAGAACTACAAACGTTCGGCTTTTGTTTTGTGGTGAACTTTAAATTTTTCGTCGTGCGTAACGTTCTCGATTTTATGTATTAACTCGCGAAATCATGGAGTGCTTCGTGTCTGACTGTAAAAACTCAAGAAAAGGGAATCCCTCTTTGCAATTCCTCCGCTTTCCAGCCTTGACGCCAAACAATTTGATCAGGTAAATACTTATTCTCACTAACTCCTCGAATTTTTCTACTTTGTTTCCTCCATTTCAATACCTAGTGAAGCTTTGGTTCAAGCTTGGGTGCATGTCGAAGACTTCCTTGATATCTCCCTTGCTTGGCTTTTGAATCGTCCTCCAGATTCAACATTGAATTAAATAATATACTCTGTGAGCCAAAGCTCCTTATGATTTCTCAAAGTTTCCATGGGATTTTCAAATGTGATTGAGAAAGGAACTGGCAATTTTGAAATGCTCCTGAAACACCTTATTGTATACTCACGGCCTGCAGCCACATCCAAGAAAAATTATGATTTTCTAGTCTCCTTCCAATAGGAAATCTTGGCCATGGCCATGAAAGCAGGCTTTGCTATGCGTCGGGACCGGATCGGAGACTGAAAATAAGCATGTGAGCTACTGTAGTTGAAATTTTATCGGAAAACTGCATTGGCTGAAACCAGGGTTGCTTGTTGGTAAATGAGCCTACTTCTTTTTATATCTACTTTAACTGAGCCGGCAACACCAGCGAATTTGAAGCTTTATATTAATAAAAAAATATGATGTATCTTCTTCGTTTAATAAGAGTCATTTCAGGTTGACTCACTCGTCCTATTTGAAAATTACTATTTTTATTCTCTAATGTTGATTTTTGCATGTTCAAGCAATGGAAAGGGCAAGACAGCCAGTTATCACTCCTTTCTTCGTTGAAAAGTTTCAGAACCAAAAAAATTGTATTAGCATGTGACTGGTGGTTCACTCACCCTGAAGTGACCCTATTACTTCTTCGCAGTCAAACCTGTAATCTTGACTTTGCCTCGTGAATAGGTGGCCCAAAGAAAATCAGGAGTGCTGGAAAGTAGGCTTCGAAGGGTTTGTTGCATTCCTTATTTTGTCAATACAATTAAGTGAATGAGATCATTGTAAGGTCGTTTGGCGAAAAAGTACCCTTGCCTCAATCCTGTTAAAATTTTAGCACTCAGCCCTTGAGAGCGCACGTAAACATGAGGTACACTCGGGGTTGCAAGAGCCAGTTGAGAAAAATGTTCAGACGGCCATAGATTTTTTTTTCTCCACAAGCGGGTCGGAATGGAGTAACAACGACCCTTACCGCAAATTCTTGAATCTTGAAGGTAGGGGTAGAAATGGGCTTTTGACCAGTTTTGATGCCCTCCCTAGGGTACTTAAAACTTCAGGAAAAGGATTTTTGTTCATCGATTCCGTCCTGTAATCTCAATGAGAAAAAGTACCCTGCTCCTACGAAAAAAAAACCTTCGGCCATTCGAGCATTTTGCGCAACTTGCTCTCGCAACTCCATGTTTATCTTAAGTGGGCTGAACGTTAATAACATTTTAACAGGGTTGAGAGAAGGGTGCTTCTTTAAGAGACCTCTAAATGATCTCATTCACTTTGTATCGACGTAAGGAATGGCAAAAACCCACCGGAGCTAGCTTTCAAGCACTTTTAATTGTTTGGGAGACTCTGAGGCTCAGGTTGGCTTTTGAGTTTTCATTTTTCACCCTTTCACCATGTGTCATATTTTGTCTTTTTGTTGAAAGCAAAGAACGTTAAAAATGAAAATGGATGTGCGATGGTCTGAAATATTAACCACTTCAATTAATCTCTTATTAACAGTAAATAAATCCATATTTTTTCTAGTGAAGAGCTGTATTCAGAATTAAGATTTTTATGCAGAGAATGTCCTTCCCCGTCATTAGTACTTTGAGCACAACTAATTTGCTTATTCCATACCTTTCTGTTGATATTTTTGGTTATTTGGGAAAAGTAATAAAAATGTTAAAATAATAATAAGTCAGGTGTACGCAGGTAAGCTACATGGTGGTTACTTTGTCGAATGCTATAATCTCAGCTTCCATGCTAAATAACGCTGTTGTTTTTTGCTTTCCACGTTCCCTGGACACAGCTGCATTGGCAAGTTGAAAGAAGTTACCGGAAAAGGATTTCCTTTGGGCGTCATTGTTTGCCCCTACCTTACCTGTGTACACCCGACTTTTTATTATTTTATTATTTTTCCCTTGTAATCAAAAATATCAACAGTTTTCCTTAAAAAAAATATTTGTAATCCACTTGCGGTCAGAATTTTTTCTGAAAATGTGGGTGACGTAGTCTGTTTCTCTCTACTCAAATAAGCGTTGAATATTTAGTTTTTATTTGTTATTTTCTTATTAATGATTTGCCAAATTTTAATTAGACCTGTTTTCTCTATTTTTGTTGCAGACTTAAGAAATGGGCAGAATTTGCTGAGCCTTCTCGTGAGTGGACAAACGAAAAGCTCGCAAAATTGTATCCGACCAACAAACAAATTTGCAGGACACATTTCAAAGCAGATTGCTTTCAGGAGCTTCATCCAACCAAACTCACCAAGTATTCTCTTCCCACTCTACGGAATCAAATAGAATCTCCGGTTTGTCAAACTGATCTACAACCAACAATTCTTTCATCGCCTCCTGCAGTTTCTACCAACTCCGCTCGAGCAAGTATTTTGAGCCCAATCTCATCCACTTTTCCTCTGCCCCTACCTGTCTTCACAGCTTCCACCGTCAAACCTCCTACATCGGCCTCTCCGTCTACCATTCAGACTACTCCAGTATCATCTTTTCCAGTTAACTTCTCAAATGCTTCTCCTTCCAACAAAACACCCACCAGTCAGAACATCCGGGTAACCCCTGTTGTGTCCTTGTCTAAAGCCCGCTCCACTACTCTCAAAGGAAAATCAGCTCGGCGCTCTATACTTACTGATATACATTGCACCCGAATGAACCAGCTGACACCAAGAAGACGGACAGTGGTTACGAAACTTCAAAAAAGTCAGAAGGAAATGAGAAGACTCCGATTTGAGTATAAGAAATTAAAGGACAAAACCAAAGCTCCTGATCTGCTGAAACTGCCGATTTTCAAGAAGATCCCTCCTGCATTGCGACTGCTGATACAGTCAGCCTTAAGGATTTTCGGCAAGAAACCAGAAGGTCGCAGGTGGACCATCGATGAAAAAATCCAATCTTTGACCCTCTTCAAAAGTTCACCAAAGAATTATGTGGTTCTTCAAAAGATGTTTCCCCTGCCATCAACTAGGACTCTACGAAGCATGTTGAGCAACATTCCATTCTCAACAGGAATTAACAGATCAGTTCTTGCAGCAGTTAAAGCTTCGTTAAAAGATGTAGATGGTCGGGACAGAAATTGCGCCCTCTCTTTCGATGAAATGTCCATCAGGCAGCATCTTGTTTACAGCCGAAAGGAAGACAAAATTCTTGGGTTCCAGGACCATCCAGGCCAAGGGACCAGTAAGAAGCCAGCAAACCATGTGCTGGTTTTCATGATCCAGGGGATTCGCCGTCGCTTTAAGCAGCCCATAGCCTACTATGCAAGCCACTCCAGTACCTCCGCAGAACGCCTGAAAGTATTTCTCAAGGATGTCATCCACGCATGCTTCGAAGCAGACCTTCGTGTAAGAGCAATAATTTGCGATATGGGCAAACCAAACGTCAGTGCGTTGAAGAAACTTGGGTCGACAGAGGCGGATCCATTCATTGGTTACAGTGTTTCGACCAAAATCTGGACCATTTTCGACCCATGCCACCTCTTAAAATGCATAAGGAACAATTTCTTGACGAAACCTGTGACCCACACGTATTTAGAAGGAAAGCAATTAAAGAAAGGTACGTTGTAAATCCATGTTCTATTGCTATTCATTCCTTGCACAGCCCAGCAAAATAATCAATATGAACAACATATAGAACTAAATCAAGATCTTCTTTAAATTTATAATATGTTGGGACCAGTAAAAATGTGTATAGTCTAATCAGAGGTTGCAAGCCTGAAACGAAAAAAAAAAAAAAAAAATCAACAATCTTTTTGAACTGTTCTTAAAAAAGAACGACTTGAGAGCTTTGGAGTACATTTTTAAGATTTTTTTCAACACTTTTAAAATTTACTTTCAATTTTTCCTTCTTTATTTGTATTTTTTGGTGTGTTTGAAGTTTAGTGGATGATCACAGATTAATCTTGAATGCTCTTATTTTTTTTGTCACAGGAACTGCTGATTGGAATCACATTAAAGCTGTCGTTGCGGAAGATGGAAAAAGGGTGTACCGCCAACTACATAACATAACAAAAGATCATTTGAACCCCACGGGTGCTAAAAAAATGAAAGTCGTTTTAGCAGCCAATGTCTTTCTTTAGCAGTAAAGTAGCCGCAGCCATAGACGTGCAGCATACCCATGGTAAGCAACCTAATTTTTTCTGTACATACTAGCCAGTAATTAAAGCAGGCATCACACTGATGAAAATACAGATGCAACTATTAAATCAACCATCAAAATTTATCGCATAGCAGAGACTTAAGAGGCGTGTGTGTGTTATTGAATTAAAAGCATGATGCATGCTTTGACTTAACCATCTATCCATTCCTGATTTGATCAAATGATTTGTATGATTATACTAGTGCTCTAGCGGCAAGAGTTGAAAATAACTATGGCACAGCATTGTGCCATCAGGCTGCTACCAATATAAAATTTACTGGCAAGGCGGTTAGCCCTGGGGTCTCAGGAGGTTAAAGCACATCATGCACTCATTATTGCCTTCCTCTGTTTTTAAACACGATGATTAAACTGTCAAATTAGGATCACTCGATTCAAGTATGAATTAATTAGGTAGGCAATCATTGAATTTTCAGTCAAGAGGGAAAGCAAATATTTCAGCTTCTTCATTCAATTAGGAAACTGTATGACTGAGTCTATTGGTTCTCACAAAGGTTTGAAAAACCCCAAAAAAAATTGAAATTTTTTGTGCCAAAATTTTCAATTTGGTAGGTGAATTAATTAATTTTTATTTCTGTTTCAGGAATTCTAAAAAATGATCCCAATTCCATGAGCACTGCCGCTTTTGTTAAAAATATGGACAATATGTTCGACTCTGTGAACGGAAGCGGGTACATACCGTATAAAGGTAAAACCCTGCGGACAAGGATTGAAGCCAATAGCGAGCACGTTGACTTTTACCGCAAGTGCGAAACTAACATCAGATCGTGGCAGTTCAAAGGCCACACATCAACAAATCCTCCACCCTCGCAAAATGGATGGATTACCAGCCTACGAGCCATCAGGTTCTTATGGCAAGACCTGCAGAAGGAAGACTTTAACTACTTAGAGCCTAGACAGCTCAATCAGGATCCCCTTGAAAATTTATTTGGTGTAATCCGAGCAAACTGTGGTGGAAATTGCAACCCAAACATGAGCCAATTTGTTGGGGCATTAAAAACTGCAGTGATAAATAACTTTGCCTTTGTAGATTTAAAAGGAGCCAATTGCGAATTTGACAACGCTGAGCTACTCACTGATCTTCGAGCATTGCTATCCCGCCAATCTGAAACTACCGAGGCAGCCCAAGAAAAACATGCTGAATTGTTGGCAGATCTGGAGACCATGGAAGAATGGTGCGACATGTCTCAACCAAAGGAACAGCTTGTTGCTGATGAGCATGAGACAAATGCTATTGCCTATATAGCTGGTTCAATAGCTCGCAGAATCTTGGCCAAACACCAATGTTCCTCCTGCCGTGAGATGCTGACGACCACCGAATTAAAATCCTGCCATACATGGATTCGTGCGAGAGAATATAAAGTCACATCAAGAATAAGTCTCACCTACCCAACGGAAACATTGGCTAATTCAGTTGAGTCTGCATTATTTTTAGTCGAAGCAGCACTGAATGATAAACCGCAGATCAACAACTTGAGAGTGGTCATCACTACAACGATGCAAAACAACCTCGACTTTAGTTGGATTCGCACTGGCTGCGCAGACTCAGAACACCAAGATTTAATAATCACAGCAGTATGTGATAGCGCATTCTTCGTAAATGTCAAATGGTGGTGTCAACGAATTAATCGGAAATTCATTGAAGAGGCTGCAAAAATAGCAGCGAAGAGAGCCGCAGCAAAGAAGAAGAAGCAGCAGACTGGACCCACAGAACAACAGGCTGAATCAGATGAAGATTGTGATGACCCGCCACCACAGTCGAGAAAAATGAAAATTTTAAACCATCAATGATTTTAAAAGGTAAGCAACTAGAAGTTTTTTGTAACGAAAAAATGTAATTAACAATTAGACAGGGGGATAAAAAGAGTCATGCTGAAAGCATACCAATTGAACCAGCATGGTCATTCAAAGAGTTTCTATTTTCATCAATTCAATAAGATTTTCAATATCCATAGAAGAGAAAAGAGATTGTGTCGCCCCTCAACTTTGTGAGAAATTTTGTTGCTGCGACTGTGCTTGTTTCCCTCTGTTTCCTTAAAAAGAACAAAACCTCATCTGAATGATTAATTAGATTTGTAAAAAATTGCAATCTCAAACATCTTGATGAAAAATGAAGAAGCCTTAAGTTCCGATGCCAGTGAAAGGTGAAGGACTGAAACTTGCCCCCTTTCCATTCCAACTGGCTTTTTGCTGTTCCTTGTGCAACGAAACGAGAATAACCAAGATTCGGTCATTTCTATTACTGTTGAATTAGTCATACAACTCAACAAAGCTCCGCCTAAGTGGTGAGCCCAAATAAAAATGAATAATAATAATAATAATAATAATAGTAGTAGCGTTTTACTTTAAACATTTCCAGCTGAAAACAATAGAAATTATTAATATTGGTTCTCTCTTGTTTCTCCGTACAATAATCAGCCTGCTAGCGTCTATCTCTTCAATGAAAGAAGGTAACTTTGGTAGTGGGTTTTGGTTTACTTTGTACTTGTGTTGGTGGTAACAAGAAATATTTCCATTTTGATTTTTCCTAACTGGCTTGTTTGCTTGTACAAGAATTGATTACATTTTATTGAGTCCAAATTGTATTGTTTTGTTTCAGGAGCTGCTTGCCATCAAACATATCTTGACATTGGAGAACCAATGCAGATTTGAGGCATCCTTGTAAACCCGCCAATAGTGTTGGTGCATTCTTCGTGAGGTTGGGCAAAAATCGGTTTTGGAACTGAGATCAGACTAAACAGCAAAAACGACCATACAGCTATCCTCCTACGAATAATATTTACGAATGGACAATCAGAGCGAATCATTTCTTTTTAATTTGTTATTATTGATTTGAAGCGCTCAAATTTTGAAGTAGATTTAAAAACTTTCACAACTTCTTTGCATACACTTTGCACGCTAAACTTTTCTGCAGTCTGATAAAGGTATATGCTTAGCTCCAGCAACAGAGTATTTTCATTGGCAATTTCGTCTTCTCCATGAAACGTAAAATGTAGGTTTGGACAGGCCAAACCACACAATTTGGGGGAGAGCTCAGTTTAGTCATGGCATTAGATATAATTTCTGGAAGAATTTGAAATCTCTCTTCGTCCAAACTGATAGCTGTGCTTGCTCAGTTGGATCAATCATTTGTCACCTCCTCAGCCATTCTTGGGATGAAGAAACCAGTTAAGCCACGTATTGACTTTTCATTTGAGAGTCACCGCTAACTTGAAAGAATTAAAAGGAAACAAATTAAATAACATCCCTATGTGACTAATCACAGTTCAAAATTTGTTAATAGGGGAAACAGAAAAAGTAGGCGGACTCACTAGCCACCATAGCATTGAGCCTATATTTTTTAAATTGTAAAATTATGTTTCATAATTTTTTAGTAATTTTTTTATT
Source organism: Trialeurodes vaporariorum (assembly GCA_011764245.1). Lineage (NCBI taxonomy): Eukaryota > Metazoa > Arthropoda > Insecta > Hemiptera > Aleyrodidae > Trialeurodes > Trialeurodes vaporariorum. Next base: position 33,870,786 of record VMOF01000035.1, read on the forward strand.
GCTGGTTTTTGTAATTAAGTTTGCCATGCAAAAGCTTGGAGAAAAATATTTTCTCTGATGCACTAGGTTAGCCAGCATTTGTCAAAGTGATCAGCAACACTATCCACCTTGCGAGAGCCCCAGAAAGCATTGATTTGTCCGTGGTCCGTATTGCTGACAGTAAAATTTTAAACTGCCAATATTATTGCGTGCAATATTTTTTCTGCCAGCATGGATTGAACTCTTGAAACCAAATTGTACTTTCACTAATATTCAACAAGCATTCATCCGCTTTAACTGTGAAGCACCTTTTAATGAAAAGTCAAAGCTCAGAAACTCTTTACTGTTCAAATCCATCCTGCAATATGAAAAATAATGTTGAAAAATTATTCAGCATTTGGGTTCTGAACTATTTGTACCAGTCAGCTGCAGTATATTTTTTCTGTCAATGTTTTCTAAATAAAGTTTTTGTCACTTAAATTTTTCTCTTTTTTTCTTGTTATTAACAATATAATACCTGCTACAATATTGTCCAATTTCAATCATATTAGTTCTTTGACTTTACTTCAAGAAATAGTGGCCGAAAAACTAAAATACAAAAAAGAAACGAGTTCTTGTCACTACCTATCTTGTAACATTGCATTTTCCGATCTACATTAAAAGCCTCGGAATTTGAAGTAAAAGATTCAATAAAAAATTGATTCTTTTCAATTCGCTTTCTTACCTACAAATCAAAATCTTTTGTTTAAAAAAAAAAAAAAAAAAAAAAAAAAAAAACCAAAAAAACCAAAAAAAAAAAACAAGTTTCATTCTCAATTTAAATTGTGTTGAAGTCCTCTATCCATCAACTATTCTTGTCGATCATTTGTAATTTCTTTTCCTCTTACTCTCATCAAGCCTTGCATTCATCATCCGATTGCTCATTTTCATCAAAAATGTCCATGAACGTCTACAATAACTCATTTTATTTGTCATTTCATTCATGGATGTTCAAAATGAGATGGAGCAATGAAAATGTTACTGCAAGGATTGATGAGCGGTGGGAGGGAGAAATTATAAATGATCAGAAGATAGAGCGACGGACAGGGAGAGACAGGAACGTCATTTTAAATCTACCGCGCTAGCCGCAGGATCCGGGGCCGATGGACGCGGCTGCCGGTGCGGGTCGGGGGGATCTGTTAGTTCTCCTTGTGTGCGTCTCAGCGCTGTCGTCGCGGGAGATGTCGAATGTCAACAGAAGAGAGCGTTGAGTTTCACTTCTCTTGTATGTAGGTTTTCTCTGGACAAAACTGATCTGAAACTGGCGCTAGCAGGGAGTAAACTGTTGCTATGCAGGGTTGCGGGAGAGGGCGGGACGGGGTAAGAGAGTGTGGAATGGAATGTTGAAGAGACCTGAGATGTGAACAATAGAAATATCTAACAATAGACACATATCACTGGGTAGTATTCTCGTATTTTTTAAATTCTGATACTTGATTGTTGTGTCGATGAGAAAAAAAGTTAGATTTGCCTCACTGTGTGGCGAGGTCAAAAATCCAAATATAGTAAATGGAACCGCCTTGGGACCTTGGGTCTAGTGGCTTACGATAGACTGGGTGGCGCTTCCAAATATTTCTACGGAACTAGTGACTTTTTCGGCAACAACTATATTGATATCGTGTTCATCACATTTCACCATTGCCATCTATAATTTTAGCATAGCTGCTAGGAGTAGAACTCTATTGATCTCCACTAAACTGAAATTTACTATCCTAAATAGTCGCATTAATTAATCGATTTTTCTCCGTGAAGAGATTTCCATCATGACTGGCTCCATGCTGCCTACCAATAACCCACCAACGTCCAACCAATCCTCTCTATCACTATACAGCGTGTTCAAAAAGTCCGTCCCCCCCTATCTAACTTTTGAACGGCTGCAGATAAAAAAACGAAACTCGGGAGATGTTTATAACCTAATGGGAACTACTTTTTGGCGTATCCAAAATTTCCGGGGGGCGCTCCTAAGGGGGGGTTTCGCCCCCTAACTCAAAATTTTCAAATGGCAACCCCTATCTTGTGATACCTCGTTTTAAAGGGCATAAAATTCCAAGACTTTTGGCGCAAACCGGAGGTCGATATCGTTTTTCGTCATCGATATATCGATAGTCAAAGTTCGATTTCGACCCATTTTCAAAAAAATCAGAACTCCCATTTGAAATGTCGGAGTTTAGAAAAATAGGAGTCAAAAATACTCTAAAAATCAAGTACTTTCCAGAAAAAAATACGGTTTTGACACTAATCTAGTCTTAAAGCCCCCCAAAATTATTTAAAAAAATGACCCCTCAGGGGGGCTATCTCAAAAATTCCGAGGCACGACTCCTATCGAGTGATACATCGCTTGAAAGAACACACAAACTGAGCATTTTGGCACAAACCGCAGGTCGATATCGTTTTTGGTTTTCGATATATCGACATTTGATGACAGGTAAAAATCCAACTTTGTCATTCGATATATCGAAAACCAAAAACGATATCGACCTGCGGTTTGTGCCAAAATGCTCAGTTTTATGTGTTCTTTCAAGCGATGTATCACTCGATAGGAGTCGTGCCTCGGAATTTTTGAGATAGCCCCCCTGAGGGGTCATTTTTTTAAATAATTTTGGGGGGCTTTAAGACTAGATTAATGTCAAAACCGTATTTTTTTCTGGAGAGTACTTGATTTTTAGAGTATTTTTGACTCCTATTTTTCTAAATTCCGACATTTCAAATGGGAGTTCTGATTTTTTTGAAAATGGGTCGAAATCGAACTTTGACTATCGATATATCGATGACGAAAAACGATATCGACCTCCGGTTTGCGCCAAAAGTCTTGGAATTTTATGCCCTTTAAAACTAGGTATCACAAGATAGGGGTTGCCATTTGAAAATTTTGAGTTAGGGGGCGAAACCCCCCCTTAGGAGCGCCCCCCGGAAATTTTGGATACGCCAAAAAGTAGTTCCCATTAGGTTATAAACATCCCCCGAGTTTCGTTTTTTTATCTGCAGCCGTTCAAAAGTTAGATAGGGGGGGACGGACTTTTTGAACACGCTGTATAGCTCGTTTTTTTGGATGCACCGCATCTCTATTGTGGTGAGTTTATGTCCATGGGGGACTGTCGTTCGACACCATTTGGTCGTATTTTCAAACGGCATTATCTCGGTATAGAACATTGTGGATCGCGATAAAAGTTTTACAACGGCTGTTTCCTCGACGCATTCTTCTACATTCAAGCATCAAACAGTAGTATTGAATGACCATGTATAATGCAACGGACTCATTTTTTTATCACCTTTACGATCGATATCAAAATATCATCACTGCATCTTTTATTGAACTATGTCGTATTTCATTTCGTCATCAATTCATTTTTGCTGTCGGGATTTGTCGACTCTGAGCTGGAAAGGAAAGGGGGCTAATTTTGTCGACGAAAAATAAAATATTGGCGATTCTTGGCGAAATAAAATATGTCACTATGTATAGTTTCACTATTGTTCTATAGCTGACTTTTCTAACCGTTGTATTTTATGTTTTTTTTTTTAAATTTTAATGTGTCAATCATTGTTCCAGGATTCACTGATTTTGGAATGTTTCCGAGTGCGCGTAGCTACACAACCGTCAAAGAATTTAAGGTAAATGAGATTTGTAAATATTAATCCCTTAAATCAGTCATCATTTTATGGAAATAGATGTGTTTGTATGAATAACATTGTAAATGATGAATGAAAATATTTGCTGAGGAAAAAATAGAATTGCTCGTCCTGTCTAATGATAACAACGTCAAACTGCGGTTGTTTATACTTACTTGCGTGTCAAGACCGTGCTTTGATGAGACAGTATGTTATGTCAAAGGGTTGATGTGAAATTGCTCACTTTTCAGTTATTTTTACTATTTAGACTGCGGTTGTTTGTAATGAAGACCATGCTTTGCTGATATAAGCGTGCTATCTAGAAGGGTTAACTGAGCCTTCACAATTAATTGTACACTGTTTAGTCATAGGCGTAGCGTGACCAAAAAAGTGGGGGGGGGGCTAAAAAGTGAAAAAGTGATTAATTTTTTTTTTTTTGCTTCTCGTCTCAAAGAGATGTTTCAATACACGCCAATTGTTGCCACAAGTCGATGTTGCCAAGTCGATGTGTTTTTAGCCCCTCCGTAATATTTTAGCCCCGATTTTTAGCCCCCAAATTCCACCCAAAAAAGTGGGGGGGGCTATAGCCCCCCCCCCCCCCCTAGCCCCTGATACGCTACACCTATGTGTTTAGTTATTTTAACTATCTAGACTGGTTGTTTGTACGTATACACGCGTGTGTTAAAACCCATGATTTTGTTGATACAACATGTTATATCGAAGGGTTGAGCCTTCTCAAACTGCACTGTGTTTAGTTATTTTAACTATATGTAGACGTGATTTGTAATCCCTAAACCAGTAAACAGTCTAAATTGTTAGCTTTGCTTTTCTCTGGCAGTTTAGTGAGAGCGCATAATCTAACTGTCTCTTCCCGCTTCCGTAAATTGCCGTTGGAAATTGCCAGATGTCGTAGAAAAATCTTTGAAAGTCACATCAATTCAAATGGACGTTTTAGGTTATTTCTACAAATCTGGCAATGTTTTTTTCCGTTCTTTGGGTGCTTTGTCTTGTGAAGAGACAGTATCAAGATGGAAGACACTGCAAACGGCAAAAATCGCAAAGTCGGTTAAAATTGTCCGCTGTTATTTTCTCGCGTGGTCTACGGCACAGTGCCAAACACTGACCCCTCTTAATGTGTTTATTTGTCTTTTTATATCGACCATTAATGAGACCATCGCTGCGAAAAGTTCAGATCTTATCTCACTCAAAACTGAATGCCATGCCATGCAGTTGCCACCAACTCACTGATAGCAATTTGTAAGCTATCAATTGTTCCAATGCAGTCGTATTTTTTCCGCGGTTTGAATGTTCTTGCGGTGATGAATGACAAATTTCGGGTTTTCCTCCACTCCATTGTAGTCAGATCGTGCTAAAAATCATCAAATTTTGTGGCGGTTTAAAGGGCAATTTGAAAAAGAAAAAAAATCTGCACCTCTTGGCAATCATGCTTGACTCCTTTTATATGTATGTTTTTATTTTAGATGCGCAGTGGTGGACATTTTCTCCATTGAAACTACTCAAAAACAGACAAAAATCTAAACTCGAACAGTGAACATAAATTCCCGATTCTTGCTCGGAGAGAAAACCGCTAGTTAATTTGACCATCATATTGGAAGCGCTGAAAATCGTTAAATTAACGCTTCCATAATCATTTTAGTATCTTATTTTTCAAAACAGCGTATTTTGCCCTAAAATACGTATTTATCATGAAAAAATGCTGCATCCTTTTCAGTTTATAGTTCCGCAACAAGAATAATTAGTTTTTTAATATTTTTTAAAAAAATTTACGCCAATCTTTGTGAAAACGAAGACATTTCTGGTCATTTGGAACCTTGTTGAAAAGCTTATCACAGCCTCCGCACGTCCACAAAACGTTTAAATCCATTCTTTGCCAGGTTCTGTCATTCCTTATACCTTTTCCCCCTCCCCCACTCCTACTGACATTTTGTAGAAGGAAATATTGATGAGGTGTTGCACAAAGTCGATCCTACAAAAGGAAGCTCGTTCCAAAGGAAGTCGTCTGCAGTGTGATTCCAAGACGTGATTAGTGTAAGGTCACATCATCTTGGCGATGGTAATTGCAGAAATTTTCAATAATTTCTTTTTGCGGTCCAAATTTTTTAGGTAGTAGCATACTTGTTTTTCTAGTATTTTTCTCGATCAATGAACTTTTTGTAGAAATATACAGATATACGTCACTAAATCTGGTTATCAAAGTTTCAATTTTTTATTGGCAGTAATGATAACAACGGTTCTTATTATTCACATTTACAAAAATAACGTATCACTGATTGCTTTCAATTTATAGAAAATAGGCAACAATGAGTACGTTAAAGCAGGAATTGATCTATTTGCACTTGATTTTAGAGGAGTAGCGTTGATTCGTTTATTTTTTACCGCCATTTGAGCTTTAGCAGTCTTTTCGGACATTTTCCTCTTGATGAAATAAAGAAAACAAAAATAATCTTGTAATAGATTCAAATAAATTATAAATTTTTGTCTAATTATTTACACTGGAGATCATTGAGTCATTTACAAATGAAAGAAAATTATTTTAAAAAAATACTTCGCTTAAAAAATGGAAAACGAAAATTCCAATTACATCTTCTTCGTGCATGTAGGTATAACTGGACTCATAAAATTAACAAACATTTCTACTACTTGCTAAAACCTTTGCTAACATCATGTATATTTATGAAATGATTGAACAAGCTCAGTTATAGTTCCTTAAAAATGATCATCAAAGATATCTAAACTTATTCAATAGTTTTCATAATTAATTAATACTAAGTATGTACGTACAAAAAAACTTGGTGGAAAAATTACAACTAATTTAGTTAGACATTACTAAAACTAACTAAACGTTTAATAAGCTTTGAAAGCAGGCACTAAATATCTGGAAAATCCTTCCGTATTTATACTCTATTATAGAGTCTATACATATTTTAAATAAGAAGGTCCCTTCAAATACTTTCAGCTTTTCTTGTTGCGTAAGTAAGTTTTCACGCTATCCTTCTCTGGAGAGAAAAAATTCCAGGGCTAAAGTTCAAACTATGAGAATGCATACTTTGAAAACTCCAGAAATTAACAAATATTTTTCTTTAAACGAGAGGTTTGTAAAGCTACCTTTTTTTCTTGTGAATGAATTTCTCGTTCTTTCCGCTCTTTCAAAAGTTTTAGAATGCAACAGGGTTCAAACTTTGGAAACTAATGTATTCTTTGATTCCAAAAGGATCCCCGGAAATTGTCTCGGGAAAAAATCCTGATGCTTATCGCTTATTCACAATTTTACACAGCCGTGTCAACAAACAGTCTTTCTCATTTAGATCTTCTCAGATCCATTCAATTGAAATTGCTATGATTACTTAGCTATTAAAAAATAATTTATCAGAGCTTAGTCAAGGGATTTTACAAAGTTATTGGTGTCCAACTTCTGAAAACATGATAAGATGCGACAATGAAGTACTTACATGTGTTCAATTTCTCAATCAGAGTAAAAAACACCAATATTGTTTGCTTATTTACTGATTTATTTATTCGTTATTTTTCTGCTGATTCCGTAATTGAACACATGTAAGTACGTCATTTTCGCATCTTATCATGTTTTCAGAAGTGCTCAAAACCAATAGAAGGAATCACGGTGTAGGTTACAGAAGGAGGTAAAAAACATAAAAAACGAAGTGGGATACAACTGAAAATAATGATAATAAATCGTAATCGATCGTAGAATATGAATGATATGGTATAGTAATCGTATCGAGTCGATGATCGGGAACGTTTTAAGGTTATGGGTGGTTGCCTATCTTTCGAGTAGGCATTCGAAATTCCGATAGAAATCGCTTCAACCTCTACTATGTGCGAACGATAGATCGGTAGCGACTCGATACAATTACGATGTGATCCTTCATCCATAACCTCGTGGTCTTTAACGACCTTAATATACAGAGTGTTGAGTGTTCTCTACTCCGGAGGATAGTACCTACCCAACTTTTGGCTTTCTTCATCGCAGATTTGCAACCGCAGATGAGCAATTTTGAGTACACTCAACATGAGATTTTGCACGCACTCACTCATTCATACATGGAGTGTAGAGTATACTCCCGGGATAAGTGAATCTGTGCCCACTCTTCATCAGAGCTCGAGTTGAAATGAATTTCCGAAGACGTGGGACTACAGATCTGTCAATGGAAGTGAAACACAGTGGCACGGCGACTATCGCAGTTTGGTAACAATGTTTTTCCTCCATTTGATTAGATACTAAACAATCGAATTGACAGCGAAGCAGCGCTTCAACAGCAATCGATCGCATCCGTTGATTCAAATGAAGTGAAAACATTGTTGCCAAATTGTACATATGTACAATTTGTACTGGCACTGGAACAGAGTCAAGTCGTCTCAAAAATGCAGACTGCAAGAAGTTCAAATCACAAGGAATTATGACAAAAAGCTTTCATAATATTTTCGGTTCTTCTCTCAGAAGTCGTCCCAATTTTAATCACAGAGCTGAGTGAAAATAATCCTTCGCGATTCCCTGAATGAAAGTCCAGTCGAACCCCAATTCTGCCAACATTGGAGAGCTGCATGATGTTTCACGTAACTATTAGGGAATTACTAGGTTCATGATGATTCACCGGTGGACAAAAGTATTACATATTTGTCAATGAAAACATAAGACGGGGCGGTGTTTGAAGGGAGCGGTCGAATCTGTTCTGGCTCACGACATAGCGACGTTCAGCAATATTGGAGCTTACTGATCCTAGTAATACTCTATTGTCGACTGAAGCTCAATCCGCAAGATAATCTACTCAAAAGTTGGGTCTTCTTTCACCGTGACTTGCCCACCCTCCTTCTCTTTTTGAAAAAGGAGCTGAATTTCAGCGAACGTTTGACCTTTGGTTTCCGGCATGACGGCAACCGTGAATTTGGCCATCAGGAAGCAGATGGCGCTGCCGAAAAAGAAGTTGTAACTCATTCCCAACGATGGAGAATCGCTTACTATCTGGAACTGTTTGATATTAATGAATGCCGTCACTGTTGTGATGAGTATCGTCAAACCAAAGGCCAGGCCTCTCGTATTTGTTGGGAAAATCTCGCACTGGATCGTCGGCACGAGCGGCCCAAGCCCGAAAGAGTAACAAAAAGAAAGCGCCGATATAAATACGAATACACACCAACCGTAGCGTTCATCTTCGAGTACATTTTTCTCCCTGAGAAGAAAATAAACGCCAGTCAAAAACTCCAAGATCCCGCAAGCCAGTGCTGAAATAACGAGCAGCGGTTTTCGGCCAAGGCTATCGACGAGGAATGATGAAGGAACCGTTGAGACCAGAGTGACGACCCCGAGGAAAATTGTGTAACCATCCGGTGTCAGCAAATGATCGCCTCTATCAAAAATCAATGAAGAATAGGCCAGTATAGCGTACATGTTCGTCATAATTTGGAAAGACCCGAGGAATTGAGCTATGAGGAACAGTTTGACGTTGGTCCAATTCCAGAATCCGTCTTTCCGTTTCGCAGTCTCAAGTTCCTTGTCGACGCTTTCTTTCATCTCTCGCATCTCATCCGTGACTCCGTGCGTGGAATCACGGAGCCGTCTCAGTACTTCCCTTGCTCTGGACTCGTCCTTTTTTAGTAGGAGGTAGTATGGTGTCTCAGGGATGAAAACTACAGCTATTGAGTAAATGAGTGGAATTGCCAAACAGAAGATAGTAAAGGTGTCATATGAGCAGAAAGGACCGATGACGTAGCTATAAAGAAGACCCACGTGCATCAAAACCTGAAATGAGAAAGAGAGAAAAGCGAGTTCAGATTTCGCACAGTATTGTGTTTGAATACATTGTTCAAAAACAATATTCATTCCAACAGGTATTCCCACGTTAATGTAAATCTCATGCAACGTAGCAACAGAGGATTCTCTCCTTTTAATTAAACCTGTATGAAAAATCGATTTCAGGAGGTTCAATAAATTCCGAGAAATCGTAATTTTTCCATAGATTTAAATGAAAACGTAGCATGGTCGCCGCAGTACACGAGTCACCACTATTATAATGGTCATATATGTAATTTAATTCAATCAGATTTCATGGGACTTTAAACAAATAATGGTACAAAACATGTCAATGGTTCGAGAATGTCGTAAAATGCTTTACAACTGCCTGCAAAATTGGGCAAACATTTTTGAATAGAGGAGTGCCTTCTGACGGTCCTATAGTGCCGTTTCCAAGTATAAAGTCATAGTGTAAAATTTAAAATACGGAGGGTTTGTAGTTTTAGTCACTCAATTGATCATTACCATCTTCTTTCACATAAAAACATTAGTCCACATATTTTAAAATTTGTACAGCAAAGAGTTGCAACGCACTAGAGAATGTTATTTGATCTCTATAAATACTTTTCAGTTACCCGCAGACAAGAATAATCTGAGGCACCGAATCAACAATACTTCTCGAAATAACTTCACTTCATAAAAAAGAGCTCTCAACATTTGAAATAGCTCATTATTTTGAAGACAAATAATTAGTAAAAAAAAAAAAAAAGCATTGATCGTGGTATTTAAATGCTATCAATTGATATTACCGCGACAGTTAATACTGATTCAAAAATGAAGGATTGATAACAAAACTACGGATTAACTTTAATTCAATTTATTTAAATAATTTTCAAGCCATCGACACTTACCGCCGCGCCGTCCAGTTATGGATCAATCAAAATAGTTCAGTAACTAAGCAATTTAGTTTCCAAATGGCCTACAGAGGTATTAGTGCCAACCTTAAGAGTTTGACTCTTTGGGTATCGGAATTTTCAGACATTTTAACCTCAACTCGTACGTAATACATTAATTAGCACAGTATTACAAATTATTGTTGGAAAGTCGTTTAATCATTTTATTGGATTGTTTCTCGTAGTTGCTGTGTAACCTGCTGTTTGAGTTATGTTTTAGGAGAAGTACTTTTGAGAATCCTGGAAAGTATGTTACCAAAAATTTCGAATCATAACTAAATTTCGAGATAAAAGAATAAGCAATCGAATATTACCTGGAACAAGTTACTTAGAGCGCCTCTCGTTTTGGGATCGGAAATTTCGCCGAGATATATTGGCACTGCGGTGTACACGATTCCACAAGCCAGGCCTTGGATGATGCGAGCTATGTACAGGGCTAGAATTGTCTTGAAGCAGTAGATGACAAACCAGCTGATGGCGAACAAGGGTCCGATGAGGAGGAGAGTTTTTTGTCGGCCGATCACATTTACGAGAATGCCCGTTGGAACGGGAGTGAACAGGTTGCCGAACTCCATGAAGGCGATCATCCACGAGAGCTGATTGGAGGTCGGTGGAGGTTGAATCGGGGATTCGATCGCAAATTTCTGCAGAATCGGGGAGCTCCAACCCATCGCCATCCCAAGAACCATGACCGAAATCGAGGCTGAAATGGGAGACAAACTGAATGAATATCAACGGTTTTGTGAAGCCTACTGGAATTCGAGATTTATTTTTTCCTCGCCGGGAAAGGGATAGGCATAGCTAAAATGTGGCTGGGAGGGGGGGGGGGGGGCTGGCCACGTACTTCAAGAAAATCCGATGTTGGAAAAAAATGCTTTTTAACAGTTTTAAACAAAAAAGTACTAAATCTAAAACGAATAACGAAATAAAAAACAGCGTTACGGCACCATTTCATATTCCGAGATGCATTATTAATTGGAAGGGTACTGATAACGTCGACAAAAATTCGGTGTTGACGTTGTGGGTGTCGACGTTGTGGGTGTCGACGTTGTGGGTGTCGACGCTATGAAATCGCGACACCGCGCTCGGGAAATAGTGTCGACAACAACAACGTCGACTGTAATTCACCCACAATGTCGACACCGAATTTTGGTCGACGTTATCAGTACCCTCCATTAATTGAGTAAAAGAGCAGCAAAATGTAAAATTGTAAGATTGTTTTTTCCAATTTGATCGGGATTTTTTCTTTTCATGGCAAAGGAACATAAAATTGCGCTTTGCTCAGTGGAGATAGTCTGAAACCGCATCTGAGAGCGGCTAAATCTACAACATTTAACGGACGACTCCCCCCCCCCTCAGCCAAGGAGGTCCCCCCCTTCAGACCGCCCATTAAGGTTTCCAAACTTGGCCCCCTCCAGAATAATTTTCTACCTACGCCCATGGTGAAGGGGCAACGCGGGGAGGATTCACGCAGGCACACAAGCTATTTGCACTGTTTGAGTTGTATACGTCCAATAATTGCCGTCAGTAATTTTCTTTTTCTTTAGAAAGCGAGAGAAAGTTCCAAAAAAGGAAAAAAACGATAATTTCATCCGAAAAATTAAACTTTGTTTGAAATAAATTTTTGACATCGCATTCTGATTCATTTGCTCAGGGCGCTTAGGGATGTGGAGAGGGAAAGAATCTCAACGAAAAAACTGCAAATTAGCGTACTTGGCGTCAATAGCGTGACGATTGGTCCATTTCCGTAACACCTAACTAGCTAACATTTTTTATCAATACTTTTCATCGTGAAGTGCATCTTTAACATATTTTAGTTGGTCTGTCAATTAGTGGGCTGGATGCGTGTGCTGATTTTCTGTTAACTCTACTCAACAATGAATTACTGATCAGCTTTTTTGAGAGGTCGTTTTTGCAGCCTCCCCTCCCCCCTCCCGATCATACAAAATTTTTGGGTCTCATTTTCCATTAATTTGTTTTCCTCTTACCTGTGATTCCGGCGGACAGTTGACGATATGTACCGGCACCCATAGTGGAACAGTAAGAGATGTCTTTCGTTGTAAGTCATTAATGCTCCTGGAAAAAAATAAAGAAAATAGAATATTAAGTGTTGAATGCAAGTATTGAACTACTTTCTGATTTTACATCATTTCATCATCTTTGAAATTAAACACATCACTTTAAACTTCCGAAGTGGAACTTGCATGCAGCGTAGCAATCAACGAAGAGCTATCGTTTATCGTTCGATTGTTATTTGGAGAGAAACAAGGTACATTAATACAGATAGATGCATGAAGATATGGTACTTAGAGAAATACAAGGCTCTTGTCAACCGACTTGTTTCATGAAGAGCTGTGATTGGTCAATTTACAAGGTAGATATAATATACGGGGAATCCATTTGATGGATGACGTGTTTTGGTTCACGATCGCGAATAGGAAGAACCAGCTCTGGTTAACCGACTTGCGTCAATAACCTAAAAGCTCCCGAAATAAGCATAACTCGGTCGACGCTATGAATAAGTTAATGCATCTACCCTTTTTAATATACCTCTGGAAAGAACCGTACACCCTCCGCGACCGCTAAACATAAGGGTTGCTCTACCAGAGGAAGTTCTAATTTAATTATAATGTTGATTTCTACGAAAAAGCAAACTTTATATTTCATATGACTCCTCCTTCTGGGGATCGTTTAAATTTTGAAAGCATACATATTTCTTGCGTCACCCGCTCTATTTTTTCGAAGAAACTGACAACAAATTTCTCGAAACCAAGCTTAAGAATTTAACTTTTTGGCTTTCTAGAAATTGACTGGTGCGTCTAATTTCATTGTAACACTGAGACACAAAGAAAGATTACTGAAACGCGATCGCTTTTTGATAAAGATAATTAAAAGTCTCGGAAAATAACCGATTAATTACTCCCTCGTGGAATCAATTTGTGGAAAATGAAGAAGCCCGCGGATGCTGGTATTTTCACAAATAAATTCCTTCAATTTGTAAAATAGGCAGATGGAGAGGTAGAGCTTCCTTATGTTATAAAGACAATACCTGGATTCTTGAGCTCCGTTCTAAAAAGTAATTCACCTGTTAATTTGATGAAACTTTGTCGGAATGGAGGGAAGGCTAGTAACGTTGATATTTCGCGATCAGAGCTGCCATATTTATTTGGCTAAAAAAAATAGAAACTTTTCGTTAAATCATGAGAGACAGTTGTATTTTTTTCGCCAAATCTGCCAGCACTGCTACCCATAAAGACGGGAGGAATTCTACAGCAAGAGCTCAAGAAACACGTGTGTAGAAGCAAGGATGGTTGAAGCTTTTCCGTACATTAAGGGAGTTCTATAAGTATTTCTCCGTATATTCTCTCTTTACTCGAATCATCCTCAAACATATCTCTAGTAGCGCAGCGTAGCCAAAGGGAAGGGGGCTCAGAGGGTCTGCATCCTTCCCTAACACCGAACTTTGCCCTAAAAAAACTGTAATTTTTTTGCGTTTTCAGATTTTTACCAAATTTTGTCCTTCGGTCTCCTTGACATTTTTCGTACACCGGAACCCCCCCCCCTCTATCCCCTCGAAAAGTTCCTAGCTGAGCCCCTGCATGTCCTAAATTGAGGGTTTACATACTTTTAAAACACTTTAAACCCTTTAGTTTTGAATCGTTTCTTCTTTGGATTTCAGTTTGAAGCAAAATTAACTATTTTCTGAAAAGTCGATGTTTCCACTTTCAATGCACCATTGAGAGAGAGATAGAGGAGAGATGGGTCTTTTTAACCCAACATTTATTTTATATTTTTATTTATTTTATATTTTTCTTTATTTTTAATTTCTCACTCTAATGAAATTAGAAAAATTGAGAAAGTATTGCGATGGCGCAGAGATTTTCAAGGTATTTTGTTGCGATAGTTGGCCTCTCACGACTGAGTCAATCATGATTTTTACAAAATAATGGCCTCTCATCGTGTCTAATACCATCAGAAAGAACATACTTCAATCATATTCCCATATTTCTTAACCCTTTCGAACATAGAGACATATATGCAAAATAAATCTGTGGCGTCTGTCCGTCAGTCCGTCAGTCCGTCCGTCCGTACCTTCCCATAACTTTTGAAATAATGGTCCTAATGCTTCCAGATTTTGCACAGCTTTTGCTATTTAGATTTCCTAGAGGCACTTTTTTTTGTTTTTTTGAAATTTCAACTTTTAGGTTAGTTGTGGGGAAAAAATTATTTCCATTGAAATCAATGGTAAAAAGGGTAAAAATGGGTAAAACTGGAATAATTCAAGTTTGGCTCAATCAATTTTGATGGAAGTTAGCAAAAAAAATCTACATTCAGCCTACTATAAAATAAACCACAAATAGTTACAATATTCAACCCTTAAAACCGTTTAAAAAATCAAAATAAGAGCGCTCGAGCCAAAAAATGGAATTATCGTGAGAAATTAATCTTTTTACTTGGAGTCAATCAATTATGGCTCCATGAATTTTGATGAAACTTTTGTACACACAATCCACTATCAAAATACTAACATATTTTTCTTTCTTAGTCACCATACACAACTGATAAAACCTTTTCAAGAGGCAGTATAGGTGTGATTGAGAAAAAAAAATGGGAATAAAAGCAAATAAAAACATATTCCTATTAATTGGGATAGTTCAGGTTTGGTCCCATGAATTTTGATGAAAACTGGAAAATAAAATCTACTATTAGTCTACAAAAGAAATTATCCCTTACAGTTACAATATACAACCCTTAAGAGTTTTTAAAAATCAAAATAGGGTGTTCGACCCAAAAAAAAAGAATTAAAGTGAGGAATTAATGTTAAAACTTGGAGTCAATCATGAATGAGATGAATTTTGATGAAACTTTGCACAAACATAACATATTACCGACCCACTAAAATTTTTCTCTGATACAGTCATCATAAAAAAACCTTTAAGACCGTTTCAAGGGGCAATATAGGTGCGATCAAGCAGAAATATTTTAAACTGAGCCAATATAAAGACAAAAATAACATTTGAAATTAGTAATTCAAGTATGACTCAATTAAGTTCGATGAATATTAAAACAAAAAGTTTACAATCTGCCTAGGCATAATTTTTTTTTCTATGTATAGCTACAATCAACAACTCTTAAGTCTGATGCCGTTTAAAGGCAATATAGGTTCCATCAAACCAAAAAAAAAAAAGTATGAGAAAAATTAAACGTATAAAGAAGAGTCAATCAAAAATGGCTGGATGAATTTTGTTGAAATTTTGTGTACGCAGTTTGCAAACAAAATACATCTTTGGAGGGGGCTTAATCTGCTAAACTAAAAAATTCTTTTGAAGATCCGCCGTTTGAAAGAAGGAACCAAAAATTGTATTCATTGGAGGAAATGTAAGAATCAATATCGATTTTGACAACCTATAAAAACCAAGGAAAAAAGAAACTCCAACAAATAGAATGAATGCAACTTAAAGAATAATAACTTATTGGAATCTGGAATTAATCTAAAACTTGTTGAAAGCCACATCCGATTAAATTCAGGGATCTCAATTAACCTTCAATTGATGAAGTAGGCAACTATTCGTACAGCTTCTCTACAAATTTGCAAACTCTGCGGATTGAAGGCAGAATTGTCTAGAGATGAAAATATTTGATAAATACTTGTGGGTCTAGTGGTCTCCCCCAGAATTCTAAAGGGGGTCTGGGGGCCGCCCCCTTAACTCTTAAGGGGGGTCAGAGGTCTCTCCCCAGAATTCTAAAAGGGGGTCTGGGGTCTCCCCCAGCATTTTAAAGGGGGGTTTGGGGTCTCCCCCAACATTTCAAAGGGGGGTCTGGGGGCCGCCCCCAGATAAAAATGGTGTGAGAAAGTGTTCGTAGGGTATTCCCTACAGTTAATTTTATTTTGTGCTGCAGAACTTATTTAACAATTATCGCAATAAACGACAAAGCTGTTACATAGTCCATCAGCTGGAGCTCCTTCAACTAACAAGGAAATCAAATTTGTGTCATTCTTTTTGTAGGCAATTATGTAAATGTCAAACTTGGACGGACCAGGGATGAAAATGACCTTCTTGTAGCGCGGTACACGTAGGTCGCGGTGCAGGACCGTAGGACGGAGGGTCACGCGGGAACGGGACGGGTAACGCGGCGGCCGAGAAACCGTTTTTCATCTTTATTTATTATAAAATAAACTTGATTAATGCTCCAGCAACAATATCCAGAAAATTATAAGTTTCGGTGCCCCTGTGTTTCGGTTGGTGAATATGGTTGAAGAGATTCAGCACAGCTTAGAGAATAACGAATATCGTAAACATTCGTAGCTTTGCGTCGTGTCTTGACGTATGACGTCGTATCTTCCACGCGACGTCGACGAAACAGATTGTGGGACGGAAGAAAGAATTAAGCTGCGCTCTCAGAGCGGGGGATTAAAAAACCGAACATCTTGCTGAAAATAAGCAGGGGATGACTTCAATCGTTCAAGTTTTCCTGAGCAAGTAACGTTGTTGAAATCATACGCAAAGAGCGGGAGGGGGGGGGGGGGGTTTGCACGCTTCTGGATTATACATAAATATACTAGCACATATGTATATTTGCAAAAGTTAGCAATTTATCTTTTCAAAATGTCGAGGGCAAAACGATGTACTAACAACGATCGAGAGGTGACGCAGTAGGATAGCGATGACTGGTTCCATTCAACGATTCAACTCTCCGCGCATGATCCCTATACTGATGTTCTAGATTATGGTTAGCTGCCGCGCTTGTGGTGAAACAGTTCAGTTCAATTCTGTGGTTTGGCAGATCTTTATAAGGGCATTTTACGATAC